>JAUNZO010003085.1:0-46741 GCA_031894775.1 Chloris gayana
GTTGACGGTCGTTACGGACCAATTTCGGCCGTCAATTAGTCAAATAAATGAGAAGGACTAGGCATGTCTTGCATGCATTTTACTTAGAAATAACCTAGTTCCACGTGTACCTCTAGATTTTTAGTGTGCGGGTGGAAAATGATGAATTCCGAGGCCCAGAGGCGACAAATCAACACTTTTACAAAACTTCCACTTCGCCGCGGGAATCAACTCCAAGATAAAAGGCCAACGACCACGAAATCCAACACAAATAAGGCCTCACGCACCTGGATCAAAGACCAACATCCGGTGGGGGAGCCAACGCAAAGCCCGGCCCGGGAGGGGCCGGTGGCGGTTCGGCGAACCAACAAGGCGGTTCGGCCGAAGCCGTCATGGTGGCCCCACAGACCCACTTTCTGCGGCGGTTTGCCCACCGCCTGCGGAGGTCGGTTCCACGCGCATTAAATGCCACCGACCTACGAAACCGCCTCCGGGAGCCGACCTTTCAAGCCTATATAAGGAGGGGTACCCCCCCTCCTTAACACACACAACAACACAAGGATCATTCTCTCCTCACACTAGAAGTTTAGAGGCTTTCTAGGTAGTGCTAGGCTTAGTAGTGGGCTGCCTCATTGCTCCCAAAGTCTTGTGGAGAATTGGGTATAGCTCTTGTATCCTCTCTTTATGAGACTTGATCATTCATCTATGGAATACTTTCGTTCATATCCTTGTCATGAGCTTTATAGAGTAATCATGATCTTGTTTGATCGTTCATCGTTCGTTCATATAAGTTCGTCGTTCGTTCTTCGTTCTTCATTAATAGAAGATGAACTCATATCGAATGTTCTTCGTTCGTTCATACTTGATCACCGATTACTCCTGATCTTACTTGATTAATTGCCGTTCGTCGCTCATTCTTGAGCGGCAAGCTCACTACATGACTTAGTGCTAGCTTTGATCCTTTCGTCTAGCTTATGCTAGTTAGGCTAGTGTTCTTATGAATAGGCTTCGGGTTCATCGTCCCGCAAGGGTGCTCTAGATTTACCACCATGTCGGTGCCTCGAGGGATCTAGAGTTGTGGTTAGTGGCGCCGGCACGGTCTTTGGGGTTATCTACCCACCGTTGAATGTGCTTCGTGTCCCACGGTTTGTAGAGGTAGGTGACAAGAAGTGACAGCCTTGTCATCCAAAGTAATCCTCCACGTTCGGGCATGGCATAGGAGTCTAAAAGCCGGAGTCGCGAGGCGGACCTCGCGTAAGACGGATCTCCCGATGATGCCTAGGCATTAGACGCTTGCTTGCGCTTGCATGATCTTGGATGTTAGGTAGAAGCTGCGCACTCATATGAATGTTGTATCATTAGGAGTAGTGGTGCTGCTAGTCTAGTTTAGCTTTATCTAGGATCGCCTCTATCCCTTTTATAAGAGAATGCATCGCCTTGGTGTGTGTCACACTATCCTCAACTTATTGCTCCTAACCCCTGCATTGGAATGTGAATACTTCATCATTCTTTTGTAACACCATGAACATAAGTACTCTTATCAACCATGTCTTCCTTTGGGAAAATATAAATACGATACCCTTGAATACTCTCGGGTGAAATGCTACAACGGGTTATCCGTCCGCTTGCGGATATTCATGACCCACCTTATAATACATATCTAGTACTTGTCTTGGATGTGGATTATTTGGTTAAATAGTGCAAGTGACTTAAACCCTTGGCTCTCCCGCGGTCACGTGTTTCTTTCCGCGTGACCTTAAGAGATGCCAACAAGCATTCTACGGCGCCGTTGCGAGGAAGACATTGGTTAATAAGAATACAATGAATGTTCATGATTACACTTGATGATGATTTAATCATTGCCCTTGCGAGGCTAACCTTGATCTGTTTTCTCTCAAAGGTGAAAACGGGATAGTGCATGCGTGGATTCGACTTGCTTAGGAAAACTTCGTTGATAATCCCGAGAGCTCTTGCGAGAAAGACTCGACCTCGCGTCGTTGTCTCTCCTCAAGAACCCACGACAAGCGAGCCCGCATCTTCCGCACCATCAACCTCAACACTCATGGCTGAAAGGACCCTTCGTGACTACTCTGCGCCCTCACGTCGCCAATGTGCCCATTGGGCCCAAGCGTCGGCGACTGGTGCTGCGAGGACTTGACATCAAGTCCAGCCTCATCACTATGGTGCAAGCCATTCCCTTTTGTGGAAAGGCCTCAGGGACGCCAACTCTCATCTCCAACGGTTCCTGGAAATATGCAACACATCAGCCACGGCGGGAGCCAACCAAGATGCTATCAAACTCCGCTTTGTTTCCCCTATCCCTCCTTGGGAAGGCGAAACGGTGGTTTTATGCCAATCGTGCAAGCATTGACACTTGGAACAAATGTTCCACGGCGTTCCTCGCCAAGTTTTTCCCGATGGGCAAAACCAATGCCCTTCGTGGAAGAATTGCAAGTTTCCGGCAAGCGACAAACGAATCCATGCCCGAGGCATGGGAAAGGCTTCAAGAATACATTACGGCCTGCCCTCACCATGGGATGGAGGAATGGCTCATTCTTCAACACTTCTACAACGGGTTGACACCAACAACCCGTGGACATATGGATGCCGGCTCTTTGGAGGAGCCTTCTTCTCCAAAACTATTGCCCAAGCAAAAGAACTCATAGAGAAGATGGTCTCCAATCAAGGGTGGAGCGATGATCGACTCCAAACACGCGCAAGAGGCGTACACCTGTCAAGGAGGTGGACATCTTTGTCCGCCAAGGTTGACCTCCTCATAAAACGCTTGGACGAACACAACGCAAATGGTGGTGTTCATGCATTGGACTCACACATGACGTGTGAGGAGTGCGGGAACAACTGGCCATATGGGGAAGGATTGCCCCCATACCCATGAAGAGGTGTTCTACATGAACAACAACAACGGGTATCGTCCAAACGGAGGACAAGGGTACAACCAAAACCGACCATCATATCAAGGAGGTAACAATTTTTACGGCTTTAACAATAATCAACCTTCCTTGAAAGATTTGGTTTATGGCCAAGCTAAAATTAACGAATCTATCAACAAAAAGCTTGCTGCCAATGATAAAGTCTTAGAAAACATAAGCGCACAAATAGAAGGTTTCTCCTCTGCTTTCAAAAATCAGGTGAGCTTTAATAAAATGATTGAAACCCAAGTTGCTCGGCTAGCTGCTCTTATTCCTGGTTCTAGTGCAGGGAAGATCCGGGGCAACCCGAGTCTTCTTTGGAAAATGTTAATGCGGTTACCACGAGGGAGGAAAATCCACTCGGGATCCGCCATATCCTAACCATGCAGCAAAGAAGAACAGGGAACGACCTGGAGGAGGAAAGCCCTTCTATTACCAAAGAAAAAGAAGAAGAACCAGAAGCCAAGTGAAGGGAAGAATGGAATTGAATTTCAAGACACAAGCTTTTTGCCATTCCCTCACGAAACGAGGAAGCCAAAGGAGGATGAACAATTTGCTCGATTCGTCGAGACCATCCGAAGGATTCATGTCAACGATGCCATTGTTGGACATGGTGCAGGTGCCCACATATGCACGCTACCTTAAAGACATCCTCAACAACAAGAGGCCACTACCCAACGAGGAAATGGTCAAGCTCACGAGAGGAGTGTAGCGCAGCTATACTCAATCGGCTTCGAGAAAAGAAGAAGGACCCTGGCTGCCCCACAATATCATGTTCCATTGGGGCACACCACTTCGACCGAGGCCTTATGTGATCTTGGGGCAAGCGTCGGCGTGATGCCCAAAGAAGTCTTTGATCGTTTGAGCTACACAACCTTGACTCCTACACCAATGAGGTTGCAATTGGCGGACTCTTCGGTCCGCTACCCCGCGGGAATAGCCGAAGACGTGCCGGTAAAAATTCGAGGCAACTTCATGCCGGTGGACTTTGTGGTGCTTGAGATGGATATCGACAAGAACACGCCCCTCATTTTGGGACGTCCCTTCCTCGGCACCGCAAACGCCCAAATTGATGTTGGGAATGGAGAAATCCGATTCCACATCAATGGGAAGGAGGAAAAGTTTGAGTTCCAACCAAGAAAAGAACAATGCTCAATGATCAAGATCAAGTATGGGCCAAATCCCTCAAACATCCGTGAAGTTGAAGTGACGCCAAGAAAGACGGATAGTCTCGTCGCCTTTTGGAAGCAACTTGACAAAATTGAGAATCCGTCATGGTACCAACCCAAGAAGCACTGCATGACAAGGCCGGGATTATGGGCCAAGAAGCCGGTCCTTCAAGACACAAAGCCACCTACATCAACAAAGACCAAACAAGTGTGGCAAGTGAAGAAGGTGCAGCCATCTTCATCCTCTTCTCCGGGGAAAGGGCACCGCACCACAAGGATGAAAAGAAATGGAGAAGTCCTCGCTCGCCGGACTTAAAATGGCAAAGCCACTGGTCGACGGGATAAATCGGTATTATCTTTCGATTTCTTTTGATTTTTGTTTTCCACCACATGCATCTCCCTGCATATTCTATTTTATCACAAGATAATTTTCATTTCATTTATTTGGATTTTCCGCCAGCATATTTGATTTTTTTCTCACTCGCCATGCATAGAAAATTTGAAAACCAAAATCCTTTTACGTCCAAATTTTCCTACTTTGTTTGAAACTTTTGGACAACCCTTGTATCCTTATACAAAATCCAAAAACAATTTTTGCATGTTGGAATTTTCTCCAACACTTTTTCTCGAGATTTGATTTTTCGAATAAAAGCTGAATTTGAGGCAACTTTCTTTGGATTTCTTGAGCAAAAATTTACGAGGAATATACGGACGTAGCAACCATGGTCAATGATCATTTGGCCGTTGGGAGCTATGGGCCAAAAGGGGAACAAAAGGGACCCACGGCAGGTCGGCCGAACCCACCTCCTTGGTTCGGCCGAGGCTGCCATGACCGTTGCTCGGTCTGTCCTTTTCCCAACGGTCATATGCCCCTCCTAACGCTCAAAAACGGCTACTTCGTGAGCTATAAGTAGAGGTGGCCTGGCCAGAAGCTCTCTCCCCCTCTCACACTATCATTTCCACTCCTCACTCACTTCATTCTCATTACTCTCAAGTTTTCCATTGTCCTCACTTGCTCATTGCCTAAAAGTTCTGCATAAATCTTTTGCTCTTGGTGTCTTTGTCTAGTTTTTGGTTTGATTTGTTTTTGTTTGGTTTTCTCGAGTTGCGATTTCTTGCTCACATGAACAACCGAGCGGTGTCGCTAATTTGATTTTTCCCTCACATGACCCGTTCGGAATTTTTGTTCTTGCATTCTTGCTCTCTTTGTGTGCAGCCATGACCGGTGCCAAGAAGGCTGTTCGGGTCAATCAAGAGGTCCTTGAGCTCACGCTCAAGTTCAAGCTCTTTACGTCGAAGCACCCGCGCACGCCCCGTGGTCGAGTCACCGCCAAGTTCACCACCACAAGTCGAGGAAGAAGGGCAAGAGGGCAACATCGAGCATCGTCTCCTCACCGACACCGACCTCGACTTAGTGGGCGAGCACGAGACGCGCACCTACACGCTTCTCCAACACCGTCTCTTTGCTCCTACGCGAGCATTTGACACGGAGCTGCTGCACAAAATAGGTATGGATGCTGAATTTGCTCAAGTATTTAAAGCCTTAGGGTGGACAGATTTTGCTAGTGTAAATGAGCCGGGTTCCCGCTTGCTTACACTTCAGTTTTTATGCACCCTACAAACGGTAGATGAAGGAATTTCTTTTCGGTTTTCCGTGAATCCTACCGTTTGACTTGGAAAGAACTTAGCACTCTTCTTGGCTTTAATACTCGCTGCAATACCGACTTGGATGGTGCCCTTCCTCGGTTTTCAAAGCATGCTTTTTGGGAAAGGATTACGGGTCTTCCTAGTTGCGTGCGACCTAGAACTAATCACATCCATCATCCTACCTTGCGTTTTATGCACATGTGGATTGCTATCACTCTTTTTCCAAGGAGTGATATTCGGGTGTCTTGTGAGGATGAGCTAAAAATTCTTTTTGCTGCGGTCGATAAGATTAAGATTGCTCCCGTGAAAGCCATGATTTGCCAATGGATAGAAAATCTTGGGACGATAGGACCAATTGAATGTACCTCTCTAGTGACACGAATTGCCATGCGGGTGGGAGCTTTACATGATGCTAATGTTGAATACCTTGCTACACCTCGCTCTCTTATAAATAAAGATTATCTTATTCAAGGTCACTCTCTTAAGAATGGTCCGAACGATTCCCTCATATATTATTTTGTGGGATATGCAAACGAGTTTCGGTTACCTAACCCGGACCTTCGTTTGTATACTCTCAAAAATCTAACCATTGAGCTCCAAGAAGCGCAGCGGTCTCGCGGGAGTGTATCTTCTCGCAGGGGGCGCACGGATCGGAACAACCATCTACCTCCGAGATGCCCACACCGCACCCCACGACTCATGGCGAGCCGGGGTACAGCCACCCGGGTTTTCTCCCGGTGGGTACCCAGCCCCGCCACCTCACATGGCCGGGGGATCGGCGTGGCAAACTCCGGGATATGGCCCGGGGCTGTTTTCTCCACAACAACAATGGGAGGAACACTCCACCGACTCCGGATCAGCCCAAGGCTACAACTTTGTGCAGGAGATGAACAACCTCTCCTCACAAATGGGAAGACTCCAAACCACGGCGGAAGACACCGAGTATGCGCTCAACCAACACATCTTGCAAACTCATCAATGGCAAGAGCGCACCGACACCCAGCTCACCGCCCTCACCAACATGACGGAGCAACAACGAGCCGATCTTTTGGCTTACTTCCGTCACATGGGGTTCATTCCACCAAACCCATGAGCAAGAACAAGCTTGGGGGGGCAGCACCCCCGCTAAGGTATCATGTATCGCAACTTGTATCCTTTATTGTCTCTTGTTTTTGCTTGTTCTTGCCTCTCATATGAAAAACAAAATAAAAATGATAAAACTAAAAAGAACAAAAAGAAGTAGCTTAGTTCCCTTTTATACGCTGCAAGTATGTTGCTAGTCTTTCTATGTTGAGATGATGAATAGTTGCTCTGTTTTATTTCTCTCATGTGCCTAGTCTATAATTTAGAACTCTCCTAGTTTTGAGTTTGGTGGCTAGCAAAACTTGCTTAGAACCTGAAACTTGTGGGCTGCACATGCTTGAGCTGCACCTAAGTTGTTGTGAGATGATGATATGGTAAAAAGAGCTGCTATGATCTTGTCCTAAGTTGAGCTTAAAATCTCCGAATTCTGTTCCCAAAAATTGCAAAATCTATAAGTTCCCAAGTGATGATAAATTCCTACCAAAGCCATATGCAAATTTCCCTTGAAAACCTTACTCATTTGCTACTTGTTACTTCATTGAGCTTTATCAAAATTGTGTGACCCTAGTGAGATGCTTTTCATACTCTCATGATCAAGATCACGTACACACTCCACCTCATATGCTACACTTCTACACCGGAAGTTAGCAACATGTCATGCCATCCACCCAAAATAAAGACACTCCTCACATTTTATCACCTCTCTTAAAATATCAAAAGAAGGCATGGCTATGCAAAAGAAAAAGAAAATAAGGCTCACAAAAGATGAGCAAGAAAAAGATGCTGCTCTCATTTCGAGCATAGAAAAAGAAAAGAAGAAAAAGATAGCCATGCCCAAAATCCAAAATAAAAAGAGGTGAAACAAAAGAGGAGTAGTCAAATACACCACCACCATCATCTTCACACTTGCACATCTTGATCTACGATTGTATGACTTGCTATCTCCATGGATCCACTCTTTTGGTTTCGCAAAAATATGAATGCAAGTATGCCTCATTTCATACCCTACCTTGAGCTCCACAAAAGCCTATTAGATGTAGGATGAGGCAATACACATGCCTTGGTGAGGAATATAAACACCATTAGAGCGATTCGAGAGCATCACTTGTGGAACGTGGTTTTACTTGAAAAAAAAAAAAAAAAAAATATTTTTTGAAAACGTCAGGAGAATAAAAAGCAAGACAAGGGAAGAGAAAATAAATGCTCTATACACCGTTCTCTCTCTCAACCGCCCAAGGTAAAGTGAAAAGCACAAAGCCCCATGAGGACTAAGGGGAAGGGTGAGTCACCATTGCCAACTTATTCAACTCAAGGATGAGTATCTTTGTTATACACTTGGTACCTTTGAGAAGTAGGCATTGTAGCAACTCTGATCAACAACCTAAAGTTCTACTACTTGCTCGGGACGAGCAAGGGTAAGCATGGGGGCTTGTTGACGGTCGTTACGGACCAATTTCGACCAGTCAATTAGTCAAATAAATGAGAAGGACTAGGCATGTCTTGCATGCATTTTACTTAGAAATAACCTAGTTCCACGTGTACCTCTAGATTTTTAGTGTGCGGGTGGAAAATGATGAATTCCGGGCCCCGAGGCGACAAATCAACACTTTTACAAAACTTCCACTTCGCCGCGGGAATCAACTCCAAGATAAAAGGCCAACGACCACGAAATCCAACACAAATAAGGCCTCACGCACCTGGATCAAAGACCAACATCCGGTGGGGGAGCCAACCGCCAAAGCCCGGCCCGGGGAGGGGCGGTGGCGGTTCGGCCGAACCAACAAGGCGGTTCGGCCGAGCAGTCATGGTGGCCCCCTGGCCCACTTTTCTACGGCGGTTTGCCCACCGCCTACGGAGGTCGGTTCCACGCGCATTAAATGCCACCGACCTACGAAACCGCCTCCGAGGAGCCGACCTTTCAAGCCTATATAAGGAGGGGTACCCCCCTCCTTAACACACACAACAACACAAGGATCATTCTCTCCTCACACTAGAAGTTTAGAGGCTTTCTAGGTAGTGCTAGGCTTAGTAGTGGGCTGCCTCATTGCTCCCAAAGTCTTGTGGAGAATTGGGTATAGCTCTTGTATCCTCTCTTTATGAGACTTGATCATTCATCTATGGAATACTTTCGTTCATATCCTTGTCATGAGCTTTATAGAGTAATCATGATCTTGTTTGATCGTTCATCGTTCGTTCATATAAGTTCGTCGTTCGTTCTTCGTTCTTCATTAATAGAAGATGAACTCATATCGAATGTTCTTCGTTCGTTCATACTTGATCACCGATTACTCCTGATCTTACTTGATTAATTGCCGTTCGTCGCTCATTCTTGAGCGGCAGCATCTCTACATGACTTAGTGCTAGCTTTGATCCTTTCGTCTAGCTTATGCTAGTTAGGCTAGTGTTCTTATGAATAGGCTTCGGGTTCATCGTCCCGCAAGAGTGCTCTAGATTTACCACCATGTCGGTGCCTCGAGGGATCTAGAGTTGTGGTTAGTGACGCCGGCACGGTCTTTGGGGTTATCTACCCACCGTTGAATGTGCTTCGTGTCCCACGGTTTGTAGAGGTAGGTGACAAGAAGTGACAGCCTTGTCATCCAAAGTAATCCTCCACGTTCGGGCATGGCATAGGAGTCTAAAAAGCCGGAGTCGCGAGGCGGACCTCGCGTAAGACGGATCTCCCGATGATGCCTAGGCATTAGACGCTTGCTTACGCTTGCATGATCTTGGATGTTAGGTAGAAGCTGCGCACTCATATGAATGTTGTATCATTAGGAGTAGTGGTCTGCTAGTCTAGTTTAGCTTTATCTAGGATCGCCTCTATCCCTTTTATAAGAGAATGCATCGCCTTGGTGTGTGTCACACTATCCTCAACTTATTGCTCCTAACCCCTGCATTGGAATGTGAATACTTCATCATTCTTTTGTAACACCATGAACATAAGTACTCTTATCAACCATGTCTTCCTTTGGGAAAATATAAATACGATACCCTTGAATACTCTCGGGTGAAATGCTACAACGGGTTATCGAGTCCGCTTGCGGATATTCATGACCCACCTTATAATACATATCTAGTACTTGTACTTGGATGTGGATTATTTGGTTAAATAGTGCAAGTGACTTAAACCCTTGGCTCTCCCGCGGTCACGTGTTTCTTTCCGCGTGACCTTAAGAGATGCCAACATTACCACCCAATGTTTTCGGTGGATTGGCAGTGCATAGACCAACATCGGGAAAGAAATATTTTTCAAAAAGGATTTTGAAGAAGTATTCTAAAAAATAAACACTTATGGATAATATAATGATGCAACTCTTTCTTGTCAAGCACTAATTTTTCAGCATAGGGTCGATCTACTTTGCGGTTGAAGCCATGTACACCTGTATCATGAGTTAAGAACCAACTCTTTTGACTCTCGAAACCTAACAAGCCATGTGAGGTATCTTTCCAAGTCGGTCCACTTAATCTCTCTCGAACGTGAGTGTAAGAACAAGGAATATTAGAGCTCGTAGGAGTTTGATGTGGTAAAATGATCGTAACTTCACCGTCTCGTTTTCCTATTATCGCCAAATCTTTTCGGCGGACTCGGTAATGCATAGACCAACACCGGAAAATAAATATTTTTCGAAAAGGAATTTGACAAAATATTCTAAAATATAAACACTTATGTATCATATAATCATGTAAGTCTTTCATGTCGAAGTACTCATTTTTCAGCATCTCGTCGATCTCCTTTGCGGTTGAAGCCATACACAATGTATCGGGAGTTAAGCATCAACTCTTTTGACTCTCGATAGCTATCAAGCCATGTGAGGAATCCCTCCTAGTTGGGCCACTTAATCTCTCTAAACGTGAGTGTAAGCACAAGGAATATGAGGGCTCGTAGGAGTTTAATGTGGTAAAATGATCGTAACTTAGCCGTCCTGTTTTCCTATTACCACTAAATGTTTTCAACGGATTGGTAATGCATAGACCAACACCGGGAAAGAAATATTTTTCAAAAAGGATTTTGATAAAGTAATCTAAACAATAAACACTTATGGATAATATAATGATGTAATGCTTGTTGGTATTTCTTACGTCACGAATAAATCCGCAAAGCGCACGGAATACCGTTGTAGCACTTCACCCGGAGTATTCCAAGGTATCGTATTTATATCCGCGAGGAACGGAGTATTTCTGCAACAAGGTTAGTTTACCCAAGGACAACCAAGACAACGTAGCAAAATAGGGTCGAGAGGGTGACTCTTATCTATTTATCCTTTAAAGGTAGACGAACGCAAGCTAGACTTGTTTACTTCGGGCACCGTCTTGAGGCTTGGTCCGCTAAGCCACTCCGGTCTACGAAAGCTCTACTATGTACCCGAACGTGGAGGGTTCCTTTGGATGACGGGGCTGTCACTTCCTGCCACCTACCTCTACAAACCGTGGGGCACACAGCAAACAAAGGCGATCTCCGGCCTAGACACCACGTCTATGCTATTGACCGCTACTCTAGCCTCGGCCTAGAAGCGAGTTCGAAAGCTAGAGCACTTCTTGCGAGCGATGATCCCGTAAACAAGTATAACAAGAATTACGTCTAACAAAGATATGTCACGATAGATAAGTAGATCACCACGTATAAATCACCTAAAAGAGTGTTTACACGCCAAGGTAAAAGGAAAGGAAATACTACTCCACTTTATAAAAGGGAGGAACACTCCTTCCTTTTCCTTGCCCTCTCTCCTATTCTACTAAGATACAAGAGGCCCTTGGCCTAAGGATGAGAATTTTGTCTTCTATCTTGATGTTGGTGGTGTTAATTGCAGGTGGAACCGACCTCCGGACGTCGGTGACGAACCGCCGAGAAAAGTGGGCCGGGGGGCCCACCTGTCGGTCGGCCGAACCGGTAGGGCGGTTCGGCCGAGCCGCTCCGGGCTCCACCGGGCTTGGTTCTTCTCTGGTGCCTTCCTCCGGCTGTGTACTTGGCCCAATCCACTTGCTTGGTTTGATGTTGAGGCCCTGTTTTGTGGTTTTGGGCTTTTGGACGATATTCTTTAGTCCGGGGAAAATCCGTCGATTGCAAAGTCCATGTTTCGTGCATGTTTTCCCCTGTTTTCATATGAATTGCACCTGCATTCATCATTTCACCAAGACTAGTGGAATTTGTTAGAAATAATCCCTATGTCTATTCTTGGTGATGGTGTTTGATTCAAAAAGATGCAATATGTTGACGGTAAAATTGGACCATAAGGACCGTCAACAAGACCCCCACACTTAGCTCTTTGCTCGTCCTCGAGTAAAGGTGGGAGCGTAAGTTGAGAGATCTCTCCTCTTAGAGACCTGCACACATGTTATTACAAGCCACACCGTTTTACTTGTGAACATGACGGTGGCTAACATGCATTCTTGGATGATTGATAAGTGGAACAGCTCATGACTCAAGTCACTATACTTTTGCTCACTAAGCACCTTGGGTTTTTGAAAGTTTTGAAAATAAACAACATGACTCCCGCTCCTCTTTGATTCTCTTGAATCGCTCAAAAAGTGTTTTCCTCACCAAGGCATTGTGTTGCCTCTCTTTTTCCTACTTTTTAGGCTTGTATGTGGAGCTCGGTAGGGAATGAGAGAGGCATACTTGTATCACAAATATTGCTAAGCCAAAAGAAAGGATCCATGGAGAAGCCGAGTCATGCAACCTTGATCAAGAAGTGCGTGTGTGTATGGATATGAAAAAGTGACAACTCCTATTGTAATTGACCCCTCTTTATTTTGCATTTTCAAAACATGGCTATCTTTTTATTTTCTTTCTTTTCTTTTCTTGCTCTATGCTTGAGCATCTCTTCTCTTTTTCATTGCTCATCTTTGTGAGCTTTCTTTTCATTGCTCATACTGTGTGAGCTTTTCATTGCTCATACGTGTGAGCTTTTCTTTCCACATAGCCATGTCTTGTTTATGCGTGATTGAGAGAGAGAGAGGTAAAAAGAGGTGCAAGCGAGGAGTGTCTTTATTTTGGTGGGGTGCTAGCTCCCGAGTGTAGGAGTTTAGCCCTTTTTTGGTGGAGTGTACGTGCTCTTGATCAAGAGAGCATGACAAGTTTCTCTCCAGGGTCACTCAATTTTGGTAAAGCTCATTGCAAACACAAGCGAGCATATGTATGTAAGTTTTGCAAGGTATGATCGTCATATGGCATTGGTAGGCATTTTTGTATCAAGAGAGGAGCATGAAGCCGTGGTATTTTTGTTTTGTGAAATAAAATTCCCAAGGACTCGGTAAGCTAAGCATAAGATCATTTCGTCGAGCCATATCACACGTGCCAATAATCTAGAAAAACATGGGTCCTATGGATTTGATTATTTGTTCACGGGCAAGTGGTGATGAAGCGAGTAGTAAAAAGTGTGCAAGATCATCATGAGGGTATTAGGGAGAGACTTGGGATTTTCAAAGGTATTCAAAAGAAATCTTCCCAAATTTTAGTTGGTCAAGTTTTAGTAATTGTTTTTCGCGTCTCGGAATGAACTTGACAAATAAGGTAGGCAAAAAGGAAGTGTGAGAAACAAACTCAAGTGCCACGAGGAAGCGAGGGGCGAGTGGGACCCACCGAGGGTTCGGCCGAACCACCCTTTTGGGTTCGGCCGAGCAGCGCTGAGCCTCACTTGCGCTCTGTTTCGCAGCTTGTGTTTGTGTTGTTTTCCTCGTGATGTTTACTGCGCGCTTCGCGTGTGTTTGTCTTTGCTTTCCGCGATGTCCCCCCCACACTTGCCTTTTTGCACTGTTTCCTTCAAAAGATAGACAAAAGACATTTGGAAACAAAATTTGCTCTGCCGGTATGGAAGCCCGGGGAGCACTAATATGATTGAATTAAAACAGTAGGCGTATTATAAAAAGGATCGAAAGATTTCTAAGGTTTATGCGTTCTACGTCCTACTCTTAATCTTCTTAATTTTCCTCTCCTCCTCCCGCGAGTTTCGCCTTCTCTTCTTCGATCATCTCTAAGGCGAGGTCGTACTGCGCCCATCCTCCGGTGAGGGTCTCGATGAGGTCTTCATCCTTCTTCTTCTCCCTCTCGAGGTGGTTGTAGAGGTTACGGAGAACCCCATTCTCTTTTTTTGGCGCGCTCTAGCTGCCGGCGAAGCTCCTCAATGAGGCGGATAGCGTTGTCGAGTGCTTCGCCTTCTTCAATCCATTCATGGGGCTTCTTCCTTTTGCTGCTGCCGTCAGAGATGTCGGACGAGGCGCTGCTATGTTCGCTCATGATGTAGGAAGTGGAGGAGATGAAAAGATTGGGTGGAGAGGAGAAGTATAAATAGGGGTTTTCTACCCCGGGCGCGCTCGACAAGGTTTTTATTTTCCAGCAGAAAATAAAGAAAGGAGGGAAGGAGATATTGGATTTTTGGCAAAAGATGGGCGCCGAGGGAGATCGGGCCGGTTCGGCCGAACCACAAAGTGGGGTTCGGCCGGACTGCCTTTTCTTCCTACGGTTTCCTTCTTTTTCTGGTTTATTTCTTGCTATATTTATTCAAAGGAAAGTACTTGCTACGGGTGATGAAGTAAAACGGGGGATATCATGAGAGATATTTCAAATCAATCAAGTGCATGACATCAAATTCTTTATCTTTATCGGGCTCGAAATAAATTTTAAGGCGCTGACCATTTACCTTAAATATTTTACCTTCGTCGTCTTGAAGTGTGATTGCTCCATGTGACGAGGTGTCAATAACCGTGTATGGTCCGTCCCATTTACTTCTTAATTTTCCATGCCCGAAGAGTTTCACCCGTGAATTGAATAGCAAGACTTTATCTCCAACCTTGAATACCTTTATCTTTATCTTTTTGTCGTGCCACCTTTTTGTCCTTTCTTTGTATATAGGCTGAGTTGTGGTAAGCTTTGTCTCTCCATTCTTCTAACTCAGCTATCTCCATTTTCTTTTGCGTCCGGCACCATTAAGGTCCATGTTCCATTTCCGGATGGCCCAATACGCTCGGTGTTCCGTCTCGATGGGTAAATGACATGTTTTCCCGTACACGAGCTGGTATGGGGACATGCCTATGGGTGTCTTATATGCTGTACGGTATGCCCATAGTGCATCGGGTAGCTTGTCCTTCCATCCCTTCCCCATTTACGTTACGGTCTTTTGCGGGATCCGCTTGATTTGCTTGTTTGAGGTCTCGGCCTGCCCTTGGTTTGAGGGTGGTATGGAGTAGCGATATTATGCCTTGATCCAAGTTCTCTTAGGAAGCGTCGGAAGGTCTTATCAATGAAGTGAGACCCTCCGTCGCTTATCACTAGCTTCGGTGTTCCAAACCTCGGGAAGATAATTTCGTGAAACATCCGGCGAGCATGCTTGGCATTTGCGGCCCTGCAAGGCATTGCTTCTACCCACTTAGACACGTAGTCTACCGCCACCAAGATGTATTCGCAGTCATGTGACTTGGTGAACGGTCCCATGAAGTCAATGCCCCATACGTCGAAGAGCTCGACTTGTAAATTGTAGTTGAGGGGCATTGCATCTCTTGCCGTGATGCCTCCAACTCTTTGACATTACGGGCATCGCACGACAAATTCCTTTGTGTCTTCGTACATGGCTGGCCAAAAGAAACCACTTTGCCATATCTTGGCACTGTGTACGAAACACGCCGTAGTGTCCCACGTATGGCGATGCATGGCACTTCTCAATGATTCGTGTGCTCTCGGGTATGGGCACACATCGCCTTAGCAATCCATCGGCGCGAGACACGGTAAAGGAAGGGTTCTTCCCATAAGTGACGGCGACTCTCATAGATGAGTCGTTTCTTGCTCTTTCCGGGTGGTACGTACCCCGTTGCCATGAAGTTCACAATGTCGGCGTACCATGGATGTGAGTCCCTTATTAGGAGCAGCATGTCGTCACGTAGGAAATCATTGATGGGTAATTCCTGCGGGTTAGTGAATTGTATACGCGACAAATGATACGCACGGAATTTTCTACTCCTTTTTTATCACGGATTTCTACATCAAATTCTTGGAGTAGAAGAACCCATCGTATCAAACGGGGTTTAGCATCCTTCTTATTGAGCAAAAACTTTAAAGCAGCATGATCGGTGTAAACAATGACTTTTGCTCCGATCAAGTAGGATCTAAACTTATCAAAAGCAAAAACGACAGACAAGGAGCTCTTTTTCGGTGGTAGTGTAATTTAATTGAGCTCCGAGTCAAGGTTTTGCTTGCATAGGAGATTGCATGATGCTTTTTATCTCTAGTTTGGCCAAGAACAGCCCCTACGGCAAAATCACTAGCATCACACATTATCTCAAAAGGCGGCGTCCAATCGGGGGTTGGATGATTGGCGGCGAGATGAGTGCATTTTTAAGGGTAGTGAAAGCGAGTCATGCATTCATCGGTAAACTCAAAGGGTGCATCCTTCGCAAGTAGATTTGTAAGGGGTCTAGCAATTTGAGAGAAATCTTTGATAAAACGACGATAGAACCCCGCATGTCCCGAGAAGGCTGCGAATGCCCCTAATATTCACGGGAGGTGGAAGCTTTTCTATAACTTCTAATTTAGCTTTGTCCACCTCTATCCCCCTTTCGAGAAATTAAATGCCCTAGAACTATGCCTTCTCTAACCATGAAATGGCATTTTTCCCAATTGAGCACTAAATCATTTTCTTGACAACGTTGCAAGACTTTGTCTAAATTTTCTAAACAATGATCAAAGGTTTTTCCATAAACGGAGAAATCATCCATGAATACTTCCATAATCTCTTCGATCATGTCGGAAAAGATAGACATCATGCAACGTTGAAAAGACGAGGTGCATTGCAAAGCCCAAAGGACATTCGTCGATAGGCGTAAGTTCCATAGGGGCATGTGAAAGTGGTCTTACTTTGATCGTCGGGATGGATGGGGATTTGATGATATCCTGAATACCCATCAAGGAAACAAAAGAAAGAATTATTTGCCGGCCGTTCCAACATCTCATCGATGAAGGGCAGCGGAAAATGATCCTTCTTTGTAGCCTTGTTAAGTTTCCGGTAATCTATGCACATCCTCCATCCCGTGACGGTGCGTTGAGGGATCAACTCATTTTTGTCATTACGGATGACCGTCATTCCTCCCTTCTTGGGTACAACCTGCACTTGGACTCACCCACTCGCTGTGTGGAACGGGATAGATAATGCCGGCATGTAAAAGTTTTAAGACCTCCTTTTTAACGACCTCCCGCATCGCATTGTTCAACCTCCTTTGAGGTTCCCTAGATGGTGTACTATCGGGGCCTATGGGAATGCGATGGGTGCAAAAAGCGGGGGCTAATTCCCTTGAGGTCTCCAAGCGAGTACCCAAAAACGGAGTGATGTTTTTCTAGCACGGCTAAGAGTTTTGCAGTTTCCTCCTCCGAAAGCTTGTCACTTATGATGACGGGGGTTTCGGGATTTCCGTGAAGAAAAACGTGGCGCAAGCCTGGTGGAAGAGTTTTGAGTTCTACGGGAGGTGGCGTAGGTGTAAAAGTTTCGGGCAGCTCAAAAGTTTCCGCCGAATCATCCTCTTCCAAAATGAAATCAAGAGCATCTTCATCCAAGGATGATTCGGGGTTTTCATGAGGAAAAATTGCCATAACCTCCTCCATGCATTCTTCTTCCACAAGCGGCTCCTCGGCAAAAGAGTTTTGTGCATGAATGATAGGAAGAGAAAAAGTTTTCTTGCCGAGGGTGAAGTCTAAGGTTCCTAAAGGTGATATCCCTAAGAAAAGCTTTTCTATGGGATGGCCAGACCAAAACATCGAAATCCAAGATTCAGAAAACGTGAAAGTCCGGGGAAACCTTTGCTTCATTATGCTTAATGCAAACATCTCTAATGATCCCCAAACTCTCAAAAAATTGCCCCGGTGAGGCTTTAAGGAGTTTGTCGGAAGGTGCCCATGTCTCGTTTCCAAATAAAGTTGAAGCAAAAGATTCGGACATGATGTTGGCACCTACTAGAGGATTATAGAGAATATCTACCATTACTCCCGAATTGAGCCACGAATGGTTGATCTAGGATGATCAAGTCGAAGAACTTCAGAAGAAAGTTCGTTTTCTATCAACCATTCATCACTCATGATTCTTTGTCAACTTCCGAACAGTTTTTAAGAGAATAGATTTTTCAATAGGTTCGGGAGTTGGTGCGAGGAGTCTTGGTTTCTTTTGATAGGAGTAGTTCAAGGTGTTTCCAAAATCTTCAAAAATTTCTTCCTTGAACTCAAATGGGAACTCAAGAGGTTCATCTTCCTCTATCATTGTTCTTGTGTTAGATGAGGACTCGAGTGCTAGGTGCTCCATCATGGGCACCAAGTGCTTGTGTCTCTTGCACAACGAGTTCCTCATCTTCGACTCACGGCTCTACGAGTAAGTCGGCGGAAAAAGGTGTGTTTTCCACAATTCGATCCAAAAGTTCGTGTGCTTCCGCTATGGTCTTATGAGAAAAAGATCCACCCGCGGCCGTGTCAAGATAAAGTGCGGTATCGTTGCTCAATCCCGAATAAAAGTGTTGTAATAAAACGGGTTCGGGGAGCAACAATTCTGGTCGGAGTACGGTTAGAGAACAGAACCGAATCCATGCCGCGCTCAAGGTTTCCTTTTCTTCTTGTCGAAAGCTTATTATTTCCGCTCGTAGAGAAGTGATACGAGACACGGGGAAGAATGCTAGACAAAATTTGTCTCGCAATTCTTTCCAATCACCGTTCACTCTCTTAGCGGTGTAAGTGTACCATTGCTTCGCCTTCTCATTGAGAGAGAAGGGAAACAACTTCCACTTCAATGTTTCTTGTGTCATGCCATGGATCGGTCGGCATGAACACAAATGTTCAAACTCTCGCAAGTGTTCATAAGGATTTTCATGTTTAAAACCCGAAAAGGATAAACCTCTAATCATCGAAATGTAATCGGGGGAGAACTCATAGCCGAGGTGAAGAAATAGGTTGTGATGATGATGGTGGCTCTAAGAGTTCACCCCGTGGAGTGGAGAAAGATTGGATGGTTGGGTGTGACTCCATGATATGTTTTTGTGAAATTTTGAATGTAAGGAAAAATAAAAACGAACGGTAAGTAAGATAGATTACGAGGGCAAACCTGATTCGTTACAAAGATAACAACCGCTCCCCGGCAACGGCGCCAGAAATGCTTGTTGGTATTTCTTACGTCACGAATAAATCCGCAAGCGCACGGAATACCGTTGTAGCACTTCACCGGGAGTATTCCAAGGTATCGTATTTATATCCGCGAGGGAACGGAGTATTTCTGCAACAAGGTTAGTTTACCCAAGGACAACCAAGACAACGTAGCAAAATAGGGTCGAGAGGGTGACTCTTATCTATTTATCCTTTAAAGGTAGACGAACGCAAGCTAGACTTGTTTACTTCGGGCACCGTCTTAGGCTTGGTCTGCCAAGCCACTCCGATCTCGAAAGCTCTACTATGTACCCGAACGTGGAGGGTTCCTTTGGATGACAGGGCTGTCACTTCCTGCCACCTACCTCTACAAACCGTGGGGCACACGGCAAACAAAGGCGATCTCCGGCCTAGACACCACGTCTATGCTATTGACCGCTACTCTAGCCTCGGCCTAGAGCGAGTTCGAGAAAGCTAGAGCACTTCTTGCGAGCGATGATCCCGTAAACAAGTATAACAAGAATTACGTCTAACAAAGATATGTCACGATAGATAAGTAGATCACCACGTATAAATCACCTAAAAGAGTGTTTACACGCCAAGGTAAAAGGAAAGGAAATACTACTCCACTTTATAAAAGGGAGGAACACTCCTTCCTTTTCCTTGCCCTCTCTCCTATTCTACTAAGATACAAGAGGCCCTTGGCCTAAGGATGAGAATTTTGTCTTCTATCTTGATGTTGGTGGTGTTAATTGCAGGTGGAACCGACCTCCGGACGTCGGTGACGAACCGCCGGAGAAAAGTGGGCCGGGGGGGCCCACTGTCGGTTCGGCCGAACCGGTAGGGCGGTTCGGCCGAACTGGCCTGAGCTCCCCTGGGCTTGGTTCTTCTCTCGGTGCCTTCCTCTGGCTGTGTACTTGGCCCAATCCACTTGCTTGGTTTGATGTTGAGGCCCTGTTTTGTGGTTTTGGGCTTTTGGACGATATTCTTTAGTCCAGGGAAAATCCGTCGATTGCAAAGTCCATGTTTCGTGCATGTTTTCCCCTGTTTTCATATGAATTGCACCTGCATTCATCATTTCACCAAGACTAGTGGAATTTGTTAGAAATAATCCCTATGTCTATTCTTGGTGATGGTGTTTGATTCAAAAAGATGCAATATGTTGACGGTAAAATTGGACCATAAGGACCGTCAACAATTCTTTCTTGTCAACCACTCATTTTTCAGCATAGCGTCGATCTACTTTGCGGTTGAAGCCATACACACTGTATCGAGAGGTAAGAACCAACTCTTTTGACTCTCGATACCCAACAAGCCATGTGCGGCATGCCTCCAAGTCGGGCCACTTAATCTCTCTAAACGTGAGTGTAAGAACAAGGAATATTAGAGCTCGTAGGAGTTTGATGTGGTAAAATGATCGTAACTTCACCGTCTGTTTTCCTATTATCGCCGGATGTTTTCGGCGGATTGTTAATGCATAGACCAACATCGGGAAATAAATATTTTTCAAAAGGAATTTGGCAAAGTATTCTAAAAAATAAACACTTTTGGACAATATAATGATGTAATTCTTGCTTGTCGACCACTCATTTTTCAGCATCGCGTCGATCTCCTTTGCGGTTGAAGACATACACACTCGTATCGAGAGTTAAGCACCGACTCTCTCGACTCTCGATAGCTAACAAGTCACGTGAGGCATCCCTCTTGGTCGGGCCACTTAATCTCTCTAAACGTGAGTGTAAGAAGAAGGAATATTAGGGCTCGTAGGAGTTTGATGTGGTAAAATGATCGTAACTTCACCGTCGGTTTTCCTATTATCACCAAATGTTTTCGGTGGATTGGTACTGCATAGAACAACACCGGGAAATAAATAACAAAACGGAATTTGACAAAGTATTCTAAAAATAAACACATCTGGATAATATAATGATGTAACTCTTTCTTGTCGAGCACTCATTATTCAGCATCGCATCATTCTCCTTTGCGGTTGAAGCCATACACACCTTGTATCGAGAGTTATGAACGACCTGCTCGACTCTCGATAGCTAACAACTCATGTGAGGCATCCCTCCTAGTCGGGCCACTTAATCTCTCTAAACGTGCGTGTAAGAAGAAGGAATATTAGAGCTCGTAGGAGATGGATGTGGTAAAATGATCGTAACTTCATTGTCTTTTTTTCAATTATCGCCAAAAGTTTTCGGCGGATTGGTAATACATAGACCAACACCGGAAAATAAATATTTTTCGAAAAGGAATTTGAAAAAATATTCTAATATATAAACACCTATGGATAATATAATCATGTAACTCTTTCTTGTGGAGCACTCATTCTTCAGACATCTCGTCCATCTCCTTTGCTGTTGAAGCCATACACACTCGTATCGGGAGTTAAGCATCAACTCATTTGACTCCCGATAGCTATGAAGCTATGTGAGGCATCCCTCCTAGTCGGGCCACTTAATCTCTCTAAACGTGAGTGTAAGCACAAGGAATATGAGAGCTCGTAGGAGTTTAATGTGGTAAAATGATCGTAACTTCGCCATCTTGTTTTCCTAGTACCACCAAATGTTTTCGGTGGATTGGCAAAGCATAGACCAACATCGGGAAAGAAATATTTTTCAAAAAGGATTTTGACAAAGTATTCTAAAAATAAACACTTATGGATAATATAATGATGTAACTCTTTCTTGTCAAGCACTCATTTTTCAGCATAGCGTCGATCTACTTTGCGGTTGAAGCCATACACACTCGTATCGAGAGTTAAGAACCAACTCTTTTGACTCTCGATACCTAACAAGCCATGTGAGGCATGCCTCCAAGTCGGGCTACTTAATCTCTCTAAACGTGAGTGTAAGAACAAGGAATATTAGAGCTCGTAGGAGTTTGATGTGGTAAAATGATCGTAACTTCATCATCTCGTTTTCCTATTATCGCCGAGATGTTTTTGGCGGATTGGTAATGCATAGACCAACTCCGGGAAATAAATATTTTTCAAAAAGGAATTTGACAAAGTATTCTAAAAATAAACACTTTTGGATAATATAATGATGTAATTCTTTCTTGTCGACCACTCATTTTCAGCATCGCGTCGATCTCCTTTGCGGTTCAAGACAAACACACTCGTATCTAGAGTTAAGCACCAACTCTTTTGATCGTCGATAGCTAACAAGTCATGTAGGCATCCCTCTTGGTCGGGCCACTTAATCTCTCTAAACGTGAGTGTAAGAAGAACGAAATTAGAGCTCATAGGAGTTTGATGTGGTAAAATGATCGTAACTTCACCGTCGGTATTCCTACTATGACCAAATGTTTTCGGTGGATTGGTACTGCATAGAACAACACCGGGAAATAAATAACAAAACGGAATTTGACAAAGTATTCTAAAAAATAAACACTTCTGGATAATATAATGATGTAACTCGTTTCTTGTCGAGCACTCATTATTCGAGCATCGCATCATTCTCCTTTGCGGTTGAAGCCATACACACTGTATCGAGAGTTATGAACCAACCTGTTCGACTCTCGATAGCTAACAACTCATGTGAGGCATCCCTCCTAGTCGGGCCACTTAATCTCTCTAAACGTGAGTGCAACAAGAAGGAAAATTAGAGCTTGTAGGAGATGGATGTGGTAAAATGATCGTAACTTCACTGTCTTTTTTTCAATTATCGCCAAATGTTTTCGGCGGATTGGTAATGCATAGACCAACACCGAAAAATAAATATTTTTCAAAAAGGAATTTGAAAAAATATTCTAAAATATAAACACTTATGGATAATATAATCATGTAACTTTTTCTTGTGGAGCACTCATTTTTCAGCATCTCGTCGATCTCCTTTGCGGTTGAAGCCATACACACTCGTATCGGGAGTTAAGCATCAACTCATTTGACTCCCGATAGCTATGAAGCTATGTGAGGCATCCCTCCTAGTCGGGCCACTTAATCTCTCTAAACGTGAGTGTAAGCACAAGGAATATGAGAGCTCGTAGGAGTTTAATGTGGTAAAATGATCGTAACTTCGCCATCTTGTTTTCCTAGTACCACCAAATGTTTTCGGTGGATTGGCAAAGCATAGACCAACATCGGGAAAGAAATATTTTTCAAAAAGGATTTTGACAAAGTATTCTAAAAAATAAACACTTATGGATAATATAATGATGTAACTCTTTCTTGTCAAGCACTCATTTTTCAAGCATAGCGTCGATCTACTTTGCGGTTGAAGCCATACACACTTCGTATCGAGAGTTAAGAACCAACTCTTTTGACTCACGATACCTAACAAGCCATGTGAGGCATGCCTCCAAGTCGGGCTACTTAATCTCTCTAGACGTGAGTGTAAGAACAAGGAATATTAGAGCTCGTAGGAGTTTGATGTGGTAAAATGATCGTAACTTCACCTGTCTGTTTTCCTATTATCGCGAGATGTTTTTGGCGGATTGGTAATGCATAGACCAACACCGGGAAATAAATATTTTTCAAAAAGGAATTTGACAAAGTATTCTAAAAATAAACACTTTTGGACAATATAATGATGTAATTCTTTCTTGTCGACCACTCATTTTCAGCATCGCGTCGATCTCCTTTGCGGTTCAAGACAAACACACTCGTATCTAGAGTTAAGAACCAACTCTTTTGACTGTCGATAGCTAACAAGTCATGTGAGGCATCCCTCTTGGTCGGGCCACTTAATCTCTCTAAACGTGAGTGTAAGAAGAACGAAATTAGAGCTCGTAGGAGTTTGATGTGGTAAAATGATCGTAACTTCACCGTCGGTTTTCCTACTATGACCAAATGTTTTTGGTGGATTGGTACTGCATAGAACAACACCGGGAAATAAATAACAAAACGGAATTTGACAAAGTATTCTAAAAAATAAACACTTCTGGATAATATAATGATGTAACTCGTTTCTTGTCGAGCACTCATTATTCAGCATCGCATCATTCTCCTTTGCGGTTGAAGCCATACACACTTGTATCGAGAGTTATGAACCAACCGTTCCGACTCTCGATAGCTAACAACTCATGTGAGGCATCCCTCCTAGTCGGGCCACTTAATCTCTCTAAACGTGAGTGTAAGAAGAAGGAAAATTAGAGCTTGTAGGAGATGGATGTGGTAAAATGTTCGTAACTTCACTGTCTTTTTTCAACTATCGCCAAATGTTTTCGGCGGATTGGTAATGCATAGACCAACACCGGAAAATAAATATTTTTCGAAAAGGAATTTGAAAAAATATTCTAAAATATAAACACTTATGGATAATATAATCATGTAACTCTTTCTTGTGGAGCACTCATTTTTCAGACATCTCGTCGATCTCCTTTGCGGTTGAAGCCATACACACTATATCGGGAGTTTAGCATCAACTCATTTGACTCTCGATAGCTATCAAGCCATGTGAGGCATCCCTCCTAGTCGGGCCACTTAATCTCTCTAAACGTGAGTGTAAGCACAAGGAATATGAGAGCTCGTAGGAGTTTAATGTGATAAAATGATCGTAACTTAGCCGTCTCGTTTTCCTATTACCACTAAATGTTTTCGACGGATTGGTAATGCATAGACCAACACCGGGAAAGAAATATTTTTCAAAAAGGATTTTGATGAAGTAATCTAAACAATAAACACTTATGGATAATATAATGATGTAACTCTTTCTTGTCAAGCACTCATTTTTCAGCATAGCGTCGATCTACTTTGCGGTTGATGCCATCCACACCTGTATTGAGAGTTAAGAACCAACTCTTTTGACTCGAGATACCTAACAAGCCATGTGAGGCATGCCTCCAAGTCGGGCCACTTAATCTCTCTAAACGTGAGTGTAAGAACAAGGAATATTAGAGCTCGTAGGAGTTTGATGTGGTAAAATGATCGTAACTTCACCGTCTGTTTTCCTATTATCGCCAGATGTTTTCGGCGGATTGTTAATGCATAGACCAACATCAGGAAATAAATATTTTTCAAAAGGAATTTGACAAAGTATTCTAAAAAATAAACACTTTTGGACAATATAATGATGTAATTCTTTCTTGTCGACCACTCATTTTTCAGCATCGCATCGATCTCCTTTGCGGTTGAAGACATACACACTCTGTATCGAGAGTTAAGCACCAACACTTTTGACTCTCGATAGCTAACAAGTCATGTGAGGCATCCCTCTTGGTCGGGCCACTTAATCTCTCTAAACGTGAGTGTAAGAAGAAGGAATATTAGAGCTCGTAGGAGTTTGATGTGGTAAAATGATCGTAACTTCACCGTCGGTTTTCCTACTATGACCAAATGTTTTCGGTGGATTGGTACTGCATAGAACAACACCGGGAAATAAATAACAAAACGGAATTTGACAAAGTATTCTAAAAAATAAACACTTCGGATAATATAATGATGTAACTCTTTCTTGTCGAGCACTCACTATTCAGACATCGCATCATTCTCCTTTGCGGTTGAAGCCATACATACTGTATCGAGAGTTATGAACCAACTGTTCTGCCTCTCGATAGCTAGCAACTCATGTGAGGCAACCTTCCACGTGGGGCCACTTAATCTCTCTAAACGTGAGTGTAAGAAGAAGGAATATTATAGCTCGTAGGAGATGGATGTGGTAAAATGATCGTAACTTCACGAGTCTTTTCTTCAATTATCGCCAAATGTTTTCGACGGATTGGTAATGCATAGACCAACACCGGAAAATTAATAATTTTTGAAAAGGAATTTGAAAAAATATTCTAAAATATAAACACTTATGGATAATATAATCATATAACTCTTTCTTGTGGAGCACTCATTTTTCAGCATCTCGTCGATCTCCTTTGCGGTTGAAGCCATACATACTTGTATTGGGAGTTAAGCATCAACTCATTTGACTCTCGATAGCTATCAAGCCATGTGAGGCATCCCTTCTAGTCGGCCACTTAATCTCTCGTAAACGTGAGTGTAAGCACAAGGAATATGAGAGCTCGTAGGAGTTTAATGTGGTAAAATGATCGTAACTTAGCCGTCTCGTTTTCCTATTACCACTAAATGTTTTCGACGGATTGGTAATGCATAGACCAACACCGGGAAAGAAATATTTTTCAAAAAGGATTGTGATAAAGTAATCTAAACAATAAACACTTATGGATAATATAATGATGTAACTCTTTCTTGTCAAGCACTCATTTTTCAGCATAGCGTCGATCTACTTTGCGGTTGAAGCCATCCACACCTGTATCGAGAGTTAAGAACCAACTCTTTTGACTCGAGATACCTAACAAGCCATGTGAGGCATGCCTCCAAGTCGGGCCACTTAATCTCTCTAAACGTGAGTGTAAGAACAGGGGAATATTAGAGCTCGTAGGAGTTTGATGTGGTAAAATGATCGTAACTTCACCGTCTCGTTTTCCTATTATCGCCGGATGTTTTCGGCGGATTGTTAATGCATAGACCAACATCAGGAAATAAATATTTTTCAAAAAGGAATTTGACAAAGTATTCTAAAAAATAAACACTTTTGGACAATATAATGATGTAATTCTTTCTTGTCGACCACTCATTTTCAGCATCGCATCGATCTCCTTTGCGGTTGAAGACATACATACTGTATCGAGAGTTAAGAACCAACTCTTTTGACTCTCGATACCTAACAAGCCATGTGAGGCATGCCTCCAAGTCGGGCTACTTAATTTCTCTAAACGTGAGTGTAAGAACAAGGAATATTAGAGCTCGTAGGAGTTTGATGTGGTAAAATGATCGTAACTTCACCGTCTGTTTTCCTATTATCGCCGGATGTTTTCGGCGGATTGGTAATGCATAGACCAACACCGGGAAATAAATATTTTTCAGAAAGGAATTTGACAAAGTATTATAAAAATAAACACTTTTGGACAATATAATGATGTAATTCTTTCTTGTCGACCACTCATTTTCAGCATCGCGTCGATCTCCTTTGCGGTTGAAGACATACACACTCGTATCAAGAGTTAAGCACCAACTCTTTTGACTGTCGATAGCTAACAAGTCATCCGAGGCATCCCTCTTGGTCGGGCCACTTAATCTCTCCGAACGTGAGTGTAAGAAGAACGAAATTAGAGCTCGTAGGAGTTTGATGTGGTAAAATGATCGTAACTTCACCGTCGGTTTTCCTATTATCACCAAATGTTTTCGGTGGATTGGTACTGCATAGAACAACACCGGGAAATAAATAACAAAAAGAAATTTGATACAGTATTATAAAAAATAAACACTTCTGGATAATATAATGATGTAACTCTTTCTTGTCGAGCACTCATTATTCGAGCATCGCATCATTTTCCTTTGCGGCTGAAGCCATACACACCTGTATCGAGAGTTAAGAACAAACTCTTCCGACTCTCGATAGCTAACAAGTCATGTGAGGCATCCCTCCAAGTTGGGCCACTTAACCTCTCTAAAGGTAAGTGTAAGAACAAGGAATATTAGAGCTCGTAGGAGTTTGATGTGGTAAACCGATCGTAACTTCACCGTCTGTTTTCCAATTATCGCCAAATGTTTTCGGCGGATTGGTAATGCATAGACCAACACCGGAAAATTAATATTTTTCGAAAAGGAATTTGAAAAAATATTCTAAAATATAAACACTTATGGATAATATAATCATGTAACTCTTTCTTATGGAGCACTCATTTTTCAGCATCTCGTCGATCTCCTTTGCGGTTGAAGCCATACACACCTTGTATCGGGAGTTAAGCATCAACTCATTTGACTCTCGATAGCTATCAAGCCATGTGAGGCATCCCTCCTAGTCGGGCCACTTAATCTCTCTAAACGTGAGTGTAAGCACAAGGAATATGAGAGCTCGTAGGAGTTTAATGTGATAAAATGATCGGAACTTAGCCGTCTGTTTTCCTATTACCACTAAATGTTTTCGACGGATTGGTAATGCATAGACCAACACCGTGAAAGAAATAAAGGATTTTGTCAAAGTATTCTAAATAATAAACACTTATGGATAATATAATGATGTAACTCTTTCTTGTCAAGCACTCATTTTTCAGCATAGCGTCGATCTACTTTGCGGCTGAAGCCATACACATCTGTATCGAGAGTTAAGAACAAACTCTTCGACTCTCGATAGCTAACAAGTCATGTGAGGCATCCCTCCAAGTTGGGCCACTTAACCTCTCTAAATGTAAGTGTAAGAACAAGGAATATTAGAGCTCGTGGGAGTTTGATGTGGTAAGCGATCGTAACTTCACCGACTTGTTTTCCAATTATCGCCAAATGTTTTCGTCGGATTGGTAATGCATAGACCAACACGGGAAAGTAAATAGTTTTTGAAAAGGAATTTTACAAAATATTATAAAATATAAACACATATGGATAATATAATCATGTAACTCTTTCTTGTTGAGCACGCATTTTTCGAGCATCGCGTCGATCTCCTTTGTGGTGGAAGCCATACACATTGTATAGAGAGTGAAGCACCAAATGTTTTGACTCTTGATAACTAACAAGCCATATGAGGCATCCCTCCTACTCGGCTCACTTAATCTCTCTAAAAGTAAGTGTAAGCATAAGGAATATGAGAACTCGTAGGAGTTTGATGTGGTAAAATGATCGTAACTTCACCGTCACGTGATTCCGATTATCACCAAATGTTTTTGGTGGATAGGTACTGCATAGACTAACCCCGGGAAATAAATATTTTTTGAAAAGGATTTTGAAAAGATATAGTAAAATATAAACACTTATGGATAATATAATGATGTAACTCTTTCTTGTCAAGCACTAATTTTTCAGCATAGCATCGATCTACTTTGCGGTTGAAGCCATGCACACTCTGTATCGAGAGTTAAGAACCAACTCTTTTGACTATCGAAACCTAACAAGCCATGTGCGGTATCTTTCAAGTCGGGCCACTTAATCTCTCTAAACGTGAGTGTAAGAACAAGGAATATTAGAGCTCGTAGGAGTTTGATGTGGTAAAATGATCGTAACTTCACCGTCTGTTTTCCTATTATCGCCAAATGTTTTCGGTGGATTGGTAATGCATAGACCAACACCGGAAAATAAATATTTTTTGAAAAGGAATTTGACAAAATATACTAAAATATAAACATTTATGGATAATATAATCATGTAACTCTTTCTTGTCGAATACTCATTTTTCGAGCATCCGGTCGATCTCCTTTGCGGTTGAAGCCATACACATTGTATCGGGAGTTAAGCATCAACTCTTTTGACTCTCGATAGCTATCAAGTCATGTGAGGAATCTGTCGTATACTTGCCTTATGGGTATACGAGATGATGAAGGAATGGATACGCGAGAGACATGGTGACAAATTAAGGAAGATAAAGACGATGGCGATAGGCGACAGGTCGGTCCTCGACCGAGTGCGGGATAACGGAACATTACGTATACCGGTATGGAAACAAGGCGGATACTAAGACCGGTATACGATAACTTGAGGAGCAAGATATTGAACAATTTGTAGTCTGATTAGGACTACGAATCAATAAAGAAAGTAGAGATAGAGTTTCATGTATGTAATTCATGTAATCGATTAGGACTCCGCTTGTAACCCTAGCTCCCCGGACATATAAGGCGGAGCAAGGACCCCCTGAAAAACTCTCGACATCTTGCAATTAGCAAATCACTAAAGGCAATACATAACATACGGGACGTAGGGTATTACTCTCGATTCGAGGGGCACGAACCTGTCTAAAATCGCCTCGTTCCTGTGTGTTACGTGTGTTGCACCATCGAATTCCACGCTCGTGAGGGACCGGGTAGTACTAGTGCCGAGTTTAAGACTTGACATTTGGCGCGCCGGTAGGGGTCCGACGAGTTTCCAGCGAGTTCGATGGCCTCTTCGTTTGTCGTCGACTTCGAGCCCGGCTTCAAGATCCGCTTCGGATCCCTTGATTTTGAAGCTGATTCGGTCGGGAAACGCTTTTGATGAATCCGACTCGCTATCGGGCCGCAGCTTACGAAGCGCGATCACTGCCACAATCGGTATTCCTGATTCGGAACTTGGCGGATGTGACGCAGCTTTAGCGCGAATAATCGGACCGCTAGCATCCCGGATTGAAGTCCAATCGCAGAGAAGAACTGCTCTAGCGAGTCCGTTGATGACTTCGAAGAAGAACGTCCGGCCTTCTTCCAAGTGTTCATGACAGGACCGGTCATCCGTCAACTTACTCGGGAGGAAGCCGTTGAGGAAGCAACAAGGATGGCGAGAGAAGAAGAAGATCGTCGGCGCAGTGAAGAAGAAGAAGTGGCTGGAGATGAACAACCTCCATGACCCTCGATTGCAAACCCACGCGCAGAAGCTGCGATCGAGGCCGGAGGAAGTGCTCCGGCGAGCGCCCCTCTGCCACGGGTCCGTTGCCGGACCAATGCGAAGATACGGAAGAAGCGTCCCCGGGGTAAAACAGCCGACGTGGGTGTCGTGGTGGAAGGCGACATCGCTCTTCGAGCGAGCCTTAGATTTAAGCTCCATGGAAGTGGAATTGAATGGCGCTTGGGTCTTCACTTCGCCGATCCACAATATTGTGGGAGTGAAACAGATCCTCGAGACAATACCGGAAGAAGTTTCTAATACGACACCGGGGTTGCGGCGCGCTATGAATTTAGTAGACGCGGCAGCTACGCAAACCAATCAACTCGTCCATGACCGATCGAGAATCTTCAAGCCGCTCGCGTTCTCGCTCACGGCGGCCTGCAAGAGCTCGGTCCGAAGGAGCCTCCTCGGCGGAAGGCCGGGCCTCGTCACACCCCGATTGCGGATGCGCATGAACGAGCTCCGGACCAAGATTTACGTGTACCGCTTAATGGCAACCGGGACATCCGTAACGTCCTTATTGATCGCCATGCGAAAGAGCGAGAAGAACGCCGGAGACATGATGAAGAAGAGAGACGTCGCACCGGTCATGTAGATGATCGTCCACGCGACCCCGCTCCGTCTCGAGCATACGTGACCAATTCACCTCGGCGCGGACCGGGCTGCTCGGCGCCGCCCCTGGTGGAAATCATTCGCGTAATGATCACCGAGGACATTACAATAGACATGCTCATCGGGATGAGCGGCCCGAAAGAGATGATCGTCGTGACAACGAGAAACCGAAGAGGGCGAGATAACCGGGACAGAGAAATCGAACCCCGGCGTATCGACAATGATCGTCAAGCGGCACCTCCGCCTCCACCTCCATCACGACATGAGGAACCAGCAAACAACGATCGTCAAGCGGCGCCTCCGCCTCCGCCTCCCTCACGGAATGCGGAACCGGTGAATAATGATGGTCGGGGGGTTCGGGAGATAGGTATCAAGATGACCGCTATTACGACTATTCCGATGATGACGGGGATCGCAACTACCGGCATTACCCTCGTAGACGTTCCCCTTCGCCGGTGCTGGACCGGTCCCGGAGGACGATGAATACTCTGTGATTCCTGCTTTACGAGGGATTTACGCATTTGCAAATACCCCGGGGGATTTAAACCTGGGGCCATTAATAAGTATGATGGTAAAGCACCTCTGTCGAATGGCTGCGCATGTACACCACCGCTATCCGGTCGGCGGGAGGGGATACATTTGTGCTAGCTAACTACCTCCCCATGTGCATGGAGCAGGCTGGACGCTTATGGTTGCAATCCTTACCGAGAAATCTATTTCTTCTTGGGGCGATCTCACCAAAAAGTTCGTAGAGAACTTCCAAGCGACTTGTGAGAAGCTAGGGAATTACTTCGACCTCAACAGGCTGAAGTAGAAACCTGACGAAACCCTCACCGACTTCATTAGGCGTTTCTGCAATAAGAAGGCCTTAATCCCCAATGTTCCCGACCAGCAAGTAATTGCTACGTTTCAGGCGGCGTCCGAAGTGAAGCTTTGGTTCACAAGATTTGAAGGCGGAATCGGAACCTTACCATGACGGCGTCGGAGTGCTTCAAGATAGCGAGATGACTATGCTGCTGGTGAATCAAACGTGGTCAATTTGCGCGAGAACAAAAGGAAGGAGCCGAAGCATGATCAAGGCAACCGGTCTGGATCCAAGAACAACAACAAACGCAGGCTGATCACCTTGTTGCAGCTATCGACCGGTCTCATGGAGGAGACCGGCCGCCACCTCCTAAGAGAGGTCCGAGAGAACGTTTGTCGTTTGAAACACTTCTAGAAGGCCCTTGCATGATTCATAATGGGAATCATAAAGCTAAAGAGTGCTTCTGTTAAGGCCGTTCGCTCAATTCGCCCTAAAGGTCGCACCTCGGTCCGCTTATCGGAATCGGAAGGATGACAAGGGCAAAGACAGAGAACATGATGACAATGGGGATGATGAAGGCTTTCAAGAACCGGCGTGAGAGGTGAACATGATCTTTGGAGGCCTGGATGCTTACGAATCAAAGAGAAAGCAAAAGTTGGCATCCGAGAGGTCAATGTTGTTGCACCTGCTACACCGGTGTACCTGCGATGGTCGAAATACCCATTACCTTCAGCAGAGCTGATCATCCCGAGGCATTACCAAAAGCTGGTAGATATCCGCTCATCTTGGCCCCCATTGTTCACAAGGTGCGGTTGAAGAGGACTTTCATTGATGGCGGAAGTTGCCTGGATATTTTGTTCACCAAAACTCTGCCCGAGCTTGGCCTTTACGTAGCTGATGCGGAGCGCAGCATTTCACCGTTTCATGGTATAATACCGGACGAAACAGACTATCCTTTGGGGCAGATTTCCTTGCCGGTGATCCTCGGGACAAAGGAGAACTACAGGAGGGAGAACATTATCTTCCGGGTAGGCTGATATTGATTCAGCTTATCATGCGATACTTGGAAGGCCAGCTTTGGTAAAGTTTATGGCCATCCCGAATTATCAATATACGATGCTTTGAAGATACCGGGACCAAACGGAGTTTTGTCGTTTCGAGGTGACATCAAGATCGCTTATGCATGTGAGGTACATAGCACTGAATTAGCCTCTCGGACCAATTCGAGAGGATGAACGTTGAGAAATCGAGAGAAGCGGCGGAAGCTCTAGAAGTCCAGGCAAGGCTGGAGGATGAAGTCCCGGTCAAGAAGGTTGTAAAGGAGAAATTGAAGGCTGATGCGGTGGTTTCTAGGATCTGTCCCGACTTGATAAGTCGAGACCCCTCCAAGGTCACCCATATAGGGAGCTGACTTGGGGGATAAATAGGAAAGCGCGCTCATTCTTTTCCTCCGGGAAAATAGGGATATCTTTGCATGGCAGCCTTCGACATGCCGGGTGTTCCTAGGGAGAAGATTGAGCACGCAGCTGTTGGTGCGTCCCGATGCGAAGCCGGTTAAACGAAGCTCAGAAGATTTGCTCAAGACCGCAAGGAAGCTATTAAGAAGGAAATAACTAGATTATTAGCAGCTAAGTTTATTAGGGAGGTGTATCATCCAGTTGGCTGGCCAATCCGGTTCTTGTACCTAAAAAGAATACTAAAGAATTAAGAATGTGTGTCGATTATCCTGATCTCAACAAAGCTTGCCCCAAAGACCCTTTCGCGCTGCCTCGAATCGATCAAGTTGTTGATTCGACCGCCGGCTGCGAGCGTCTTAGTTTCCTTGATGCTTATTCGGGATATCATCAAATGCCGCTAAGGGTTGAGGATCGAGATAAAGACCGCGTTTATCACCCTCTTCGGAGCATGCTTGCTACACGACTATGCCATTTGGATTGAAAAATGCTTTGGACCTACGTATCGGCGCGGCATACAACGTTGTTTGGATTCGCAATTGGGGAGGAACGCAGAAGCTTATGTTGATGATATAGTGGTCAAGTCTCGAGAAAGCGAAGATCTCCTCTCGACCGGCGAGAGACCTTCGATGATCTGCGGAACTTTTCCATGAAGTTAAACCGGGAAAGTATGTATTTGGAGTTCGTTCTAGGAAATTCTTGGGTTATTTGGTATCATGGAGAGGCATTGAGGCCAACCCGAGAAAAATACGAGACGATAATTGACATGAAACCTTCGAATTGCTTAAAGGATGTTCGGAAGGCGACGGGAAGCATGGTAGCTCTTAGTAGATTCATTTCGAGGTTGGGAGTTCGTGGACTTCCGTTCTTCAAGTTGCTTAAGAAGCAAGATAAGTTTGAGTGGACTAATGAAGCGCAAGAGGCACTCGATCAACTCAAGGAATACCTTAGCAATCCTCCGGTGTTGGTGCCTCCGGAGCCGAGACGAAACCATCCGGTTATATATCTCCGCAAGAACCCATGTGGTGAGCACGGTTACGCGGTTGATCGGAAGGAAGAAGGACATTTACAACTGGTGCAACACCCGGTATATTTTGTAAGTGAAGTTCTTGCTGAGTCAAAGATACGATATCTCCGATTCTGAAGTTAATATATGTTGTAGTGATAACTTCTCGAAAATTAAAGCATTATTTCCAAGCGCATCCCATCGAGGTTAAGACTAGGTTTGCCATTGGAGATATTGTCAGAAATCGAGAAGCGATTGGCCACGTTGCAAAGTGGGCCATAGAACTTGGTCAATATGACATTACGTTTTCTTCACGAACAGCTATCAAGGGACAAGCATTAGCTGATTTCATAACGAGTGGTTGGAGACACAAGTGCCGCGAGAGATTCAAGCGGCTGGAGTGCTTGGGAGATGTTCTTTGATGGGTCCCTACGAGCTTTCGAGCGCGGGGGCTGGGGTTGTGCTTCTCACCCCACAAAAGGAACCATTAAGATATGTGTTACAAATGCACTTCCGAGCTTCCAACAATTCGAGCGGAATATGAAGCCTTGCTTTATGGGCTTAGAGTGGCCATTTCGCTGGGAGTCGGACGATTGGACATTTACGGTGATTCGATGTTGTCGATAAGTCAAGTCAACAAAGCGTGGGATGCTCATGATGATCATATGATTGCTTACCAACGGGAGGTTCGGAAACTTGAAGAAAAGTTTGATGGTTTGCGGTTTTCTCATATACTGCGCGGAAATAATTCTGCTCGCGGATGAGTTAGCTAGATTGGGATCATCACGACGGGCGGTTCCGCCTGGTGTCTTTCTTCAAGTACTAGATAAACCATCCATCAAGATGGAGCGCAAGGTTACTCTTTCGAGAGATTGCGGAAGAACCAGCTACTGGAGAATCGGGTGAAGGAGGCGGTCTTGAAAGACCGGTCGAAGAAGCGGTCTTACCGAGATAAGGCGGTGAGCGAGGATCGATGCGACGACATTCAGCCATTGGATGTTATGATTATTGATTCCGATTGGCATACCCCGTATCTTGACTATTTGCAATCCGGCAAAACCCCGAGAAGACAAGGTGGAAAAGCAAAGATTGGAAGTTCGGGCCCGCGAGTTATTTAATTCTCGAAGGAGAATTATATAAGCGTGGGGTTAATATCTTGATGAAATGTGTATCGGTTTACGATGGCATTCAATTGCTTGAAGATGTACGCAAGGGAATTTGCGGAAATCATGCTTCTTCGAAGACATTGGTTGGGAAGATATTCGGACAAGGGTTTTATTGGCCTACGGCGACGGATGATGCGTATAGAGTGGTTAAGATTTGTCAAGGATGCCGGTTTTTTGCAAGACTGACCTCATACTCCGGCCCGGGAGTTGCAATTAATTACAATGACTTGGCCTTTCTCTACCGGGGGCTGGATATAGTTGGACCTTTTAAAAGGGCGCCGGGAGGATTTACACATATTTTTGTGGCCGTTGACAAATTTTCCAAGTGGATTGAGGTGAGGCGATTACTAGTACAACTACTGCTCGTGCAATCAAGTTTTTGCGAGTATCTTCGTGCGCTTTGGGGTTCCATATAGTATTATTGCGATAATGGGCCTCAATTCACTTTGGAACTATTCAAAGACTATGTTGAGAGTTTAGGGATCAAGGTGCGGTATGCGTCGGTGGCACATCCGCAAAGCAATGGACAAGTGGAGCGAGCTAATGGAATGATTTTGACCGGTCTTAAACCAAGGATTTTTGACCGGTTGAAGCCTTATGCGGGAAAATGGGTTAAGGAGTTGCCCTGGGTTCTTTGGGGGCTGCGCACTAATGTTAGTAGAGCTACGGGACAATCTCTGTTTTCTTTGGTGTATGGATGCGAAGCCATGCTACCTACGGAAGTGAATATGGTGTCGGCTCGAGTACAATATTATGATAAAGAAACGTATGATGATCAATGTAAGGTTGAATTGGTCGGCTGCGGAAGAATTAAGGGATCAAGCTTTGATTCAAGCTGCTAAGTATCATCGGGGATTACGTAACGTTCGCACTCGGGAGTTCCAAGTAGGAGACTTAGTTCTTCGAAAGATTCAATCTAACAAGAACAGGCATAAGTTGTCACCGGTGCAGGGAAGGACCTTTTTTGGTTAAATCGGTCTCCAGGACCAGGGGCTTATAGGCTTATGACCTTGGAGGAAGAAGAGATTCCAAATTCCTGGAACATTGATCAGCTTCGTTGTTTTTATATTTAAAGAGTATTTTGTTGTAACACTTTTTCATATTATAATAAAGTAATTTTATCTACGATGATGTTTGTTTTTTATGTCTCCATACTTTAATTTTGAATTAAATTATTGAGCCAGGGGGCTGTTATGATAAGAGCGATCTGTGATAATTTGCTATTCTGCTAAGTTAAGAGCAGTTTGTGATAATTTGTTATTACTGCTAAGTTAAGAAGCGGCTGTGATAATTTGTTATTACTGCTAAGTTAAGAGCGATCTGTGATAATTTGTTATTCTGCTATAGAGCAGTCTATGATATATTGATTGGTAGATTGTCGTGTTAAGGACGATCTGTGAAATCTTGAAATCCTACAAAGCGGCTTTTTGCTTATGATTACATGATCTTGTTAAAGTAAGCTATAATTATGAATTGTGATCTGTGCTGATTAAGAGCGAGAATTGGATCATAATTATCAAGTTGAAATAACCATCATATCTTGAGTAAATAAGTTAGTAAGTATGATGGTGAAATCAGTATTCATATAAAAAGAAAAGTGATTGGTATTTAAAAGCAAACAATGTAGTGGTCAAGATGTTCGATTACAAAATGGCCCTGTTATAAAGATTTCTAAGCACGACCGCTTGAAGTTCCGGTGTCACCGAGTCTTGGGATTTCCTTCGAGCCTATCATCTAGTGTTTCTTCGGAATCACAAGAAGTTACAATTAAATCTCTGTCAAGATCTTCGAAGGCATTTTCTATCGTACAGTCCGGCGACGGTTGCAGCATCCTGAGCATCTTGATCCATGGCGAAAGCTGCTGGTGCTACATTTAGAGGGATGCCCGATGGATCAAGCTGGAACATCTTCCACCAACTCGAAACAGTACCAATGAGCGAGTTCCTTAGCTCATTGAACCGGTCTTCGGTGGTGTCGGGATGGGCACCATTCCGGATGAAATTGAAATCACAATCTTCGACCGGAGTCCAAGATTGGATTATGGCGGCGATGTGTCCCCCTCCTGAAGCAGCGACCAACCTTGAATGCTCCTTGATCCTTCTCGGGACTGCCCAAATGGCGGACTCAAGGTCCATTTCATTGGGATCAATAGTCGACCGCCATTAAGATATTCCGGGGTATGAATGGTACTTGCGGTAAGTTACGAAAAAACAAGCCAATATTCAAGAGAAAAAGTCGGTATTTTCAAAAGATGGCGTAAGGATGAGCAAGAAAGACTGGTACTTACGCCTATGCCGGATCTCAACGGCTCCGAACCTGCCCTTGATTTGAGTGTTTGATGCTCTCGGCTTGGCTTCGATTTTACGCAAGTGTTGAATCTCGCGATCTTTTGCCGGAGAGCAAGTTGGGCGGATTCTTGTGCGATCTTCGGGGCTATTTCTTTATCCGTTTGAGCTGATTTCGCCGCTTCTAAGGCTTCGACAAGTTCAGCCTTCAAGCTGGCATTCTCGATCTCTAGGATCTTGTTGGAGCGAAGGGTTTGAGCCAAAATGCTATCTTTAGCGGTGAGTTCACCTTCGAGTTCTCTAATCCGGGCTGCTTGTTGTTCTTCGACGCGAGAACCTTCTTTCGGTGCTTGTTCTTGAGCCGCCGTTTTTCAGCAAGAATTTCTTCGACCTTTTTGTGAGCAGGTGACAAGGTTCTCAAGTGCTGAAATCGAAAGTAAGATTGGTCGGGAAGGGAGCCGGTTAAAAACAAATATATATGAAATATGAAGAGAAAAATTGGGAATATTACTTTGATTAACTTGACGAAGCCTTATGATTTCTTGCCGGCGCTCATCCATCATTCGATGGGTGTTACGCAAGATGGCCTCTCTCTTCCGAAGATCGTCCTCCTTAGCCTTCGGACTGGCGGTCCGAGTTTCCGATTCGCCCAATCATTCTTGATTGGTATAGAGCTCTTCACGCAAGCGGGTGATAATAGCAGTCTTGGCCTCGGAGCTTTTCGAGAAGAACCTAAAAGGAAAAAAGAGAGTGAGAAATCTGATAATCAAAAGGAAATTGCTTGGAGGAATTGTTAAAAGATAGGGATATATCCGGCCGGATTCGAGAAACTCTTTAGGGCCTCTTCTTCTTGGAGGGTGTCCCATTGAGCTGTTGCGGTAAAGGTTCTAGCTCCACTAGAGCTATCCACATCTACCTCTCCAGACTACTATCTTGGCCGAGTTTGGGTCCTCCGGGAGATTTGCGAGTTGTCCCGGCCCGGCAAGGAATTTCTTCCATCCGGACTGGTCCCAATGAGAGCTCCGGAGGGATTTAAAATAAGGTAGCCCGGGGAGGAGGGTTGCCGGAAGAGGAGCTTTCGACGTTGGAAGCTTGCTTTTCAGCGTCTAGGTTTGAGGCGGCGGGGAGTTCCTTTGTGGGAGCCGCACTTTGAGCTTCTATGCTTGAAGTGGCGGGAGCGATGAGTGGAGGCGCCGGGAGTGGAACCGGTCCGTGGCATGTCGGGGGAGGAAGTGGGAATGTCGGCTGGGAGGAGCTTTTGAGGAAGCTTTATTTCTTAGAAAGCTAGCTATGCTAGCTTGGAAATTAGGAGGGACCCTGCAAGGAGAAAGCACATTTAATAAGATTAAGATAAGGAACTTTGGCCGTTTTTTGGAGCTTCGACGGGTGAAATAACTCAAGAAGAATTAGACTTACGTGGAAGCCTTCTTGAAGCGGTGGAGGATTTGACCTTCTTGGGTGGGCCTTGGGTAACCCCACCACTGCTATCTGCGAGCTCTTTTCTCCGCTGGGTTGACTTGCGGAGTTAGAGTTGAATCCCGGCATCAATAGGGCCGGTGCGGTGACCATGCCGGGACCGTTTGGAGACCTTCGACAAAGGATCAACCAGAGACAGAAGCGCCTTGAGTTTTCCCCAATGAAGCTTCGAGGATGGCCGGGGCTGCTTGGCGATCCCTTTCGACGGCATCTTCTTCTCGCCGACGGTCTTCAAGTCTTTGTGCCTACGGCGGGTATCGCCGAGGAGCAGCGGGGAGGAGTAGCGGGTCTGCGGATGGTCAAGGAATTAGTACGTTTTCTTGTACTAGGAGCTTGAACCACGGTCCCAGATTTTGTGATTTTTGGGGCTAAGCTTGGAGGTAAAGGGAAAGACACTATACGAGGATCTTTGATTCAGACCGGCTTGAATGGCTAGTGAAGCGGCATTGTTGGCGTAGTCTTACGCCCAAGTGTCATTAGGAGGAAGAGGAGGATGACTTACGTAATTGTCCATTTTCTGCAATTATAGAGATTGAGTCTATATAAGTAAATGATGGCAATAAGCGATAAAGATTTGAAAAAACGAGGAAGAGGTACTTACGGCATCACGAGGATTGCATGAGCTGAAAGCCAATCCCACTCTTGTACATCCGAGACGGAGTCTGGATTTGGCTGCGACATCTGTTTGATGCGAACTTCTAACCGCTCCTTGTCGGGGAGGAAAGTTCCATCCAAGGGCATAGCGGTGTCTTCATTGAAAAGCCGGGCAGGGTGTTCATGCTTCTTGAGTGGTTGGACGCCCCGCACTATGAAGCTCCGAGAGAATTGTCTCGGCGGTTACGCCTTTGACATTCTTCAAGTATACGATGCGAGGCGAGGAGTGCAAGAACTTCATCGTCCTCTTTGAGTTTTTCCTGGTTTCAGCGGTGGGGAAATTCATGGCTACCTTCGCATTGAAGGCGGGGAGAGATGGGCGAGGATTGTCACGGAAGAACCAGCCTTTTTTCCGGTGAGCTATGCTATTGTTCAAGGATAAAGAGAAATATTCATCCGCGCTCCGAGCCTTTGGATTCCCACACCGCCAAGCTGCAGCCTGGCGGTCCGACGATGGAAGCGGGCAAATTTGGAACGAGATATTGGAACAGCTTGAAGTGGGGGAGAACTCCAAGGAAAGCTTCGCATAAATGAATAAAAAGGCGATCCGAAGGATGGAGTTAGGGTTAAGGTTCATTAACTCCCATCCATAGAAGAAAAGAAGTCCTCTAAAGAAAGAACGAGCATGGGAGATCGAGGCCGCGAAGGAAAAAGGCTTTGAAGACTTTGCTTGAGATTCATCTATACCCCGGGGAATTTGGGCTGGAGGAAGGGACACTCCGGTTTAAAATGGGTTGAGGAGGAAGATACCCATCTTTAGCTGCTTCGTTCGGGGAGGATTACGCGACCTTCTTCGGGACCAAGGTCTTGGACCCCAAACGGAAGGCGATCGCGAGGAACGAGAGGAAGAAGATGAGGGGACGGCGGCGGATTTCTTCTTGCCCATCTGAGAGATGGAAAAGGAAAGCTTGGAATTAGTTAATGAGGAAGGAAAGTGCAACGGAACGAAAGCAAATGGCGGGCGCGTATGAACTTTGGGAGCCGGGGTTGACCTAGGTCGACCTTTCATTTTCTTTTATAGACACATGGGATGGGCCAGGGAGCTGAAAAGTTATTGGGCCTTTTTAAGAGGCCAGAGGGATTGTCGTAGCTGTGCAATTATGACCTAACGGCCATAAGGAAGTTAATGATGCTGTTATATGCGGTCATAAGAGTAAGCCGTCGTGCTTTTATGAAAGTAAAAGGCGGTGCTGAAATATGGAAATCTTCGGAGAAGAAAGTTAAAGTCATGCTGAATTTTATAAATCAGCAGTATGAGAGAGGTAGATTTTACATCACTCGGTGATAAAGGATGCCTTAGGCTATGGGTGTTAATCATCCGGCTGATTATAGGCTTTGGAGACTCGAGTCGTTTGTGAGAATATAAGGAATAAGCTGGTGCGATCAACCGGAATTTTGGTTCTTAGTGAAATTTCACTAAGAGGATTATGAGTCCGAGGCTGATTCGGGCGATCCGTTATGTGAAATTGGTGAGAATATACGAGAAGATAAGAAATTACGATCGGTATGACCGGTGCTGGAAAATATGTTCTTGGCAAAAATTCTTGAGAGGAATGTGATTCGATGGGAAATAATACAGCCTAGTCTCTAAATAAAGACTCTTGCATTATTTGTGATTCCCAAATGATCCAAGAGTCGGGGGCTATACCTAATTAGGTGCACCGACCGGTGCACAGTATTCAAGAATGGTATGCGAAGATCGTGGAAAAGGAAAAGATGGAAATTGAAAGGAGCGGTGCGAAGAAATTGCATATTAAAGAAAATAATGAAGAACCAACTAGTGGACTCTTGCATTATTTAAAAAGAGTTCAAATGATCCAAGAGTCGGGGCTATACCCAATTGGGTGCACCTAATCGGCGTATCAGTCGGAAGAATAAGCTACGATTACCTAATTAGGTGATATGAAAGGTGAAAAAATAATAATTTCTTGGGCTTCTTGAAAAGCACCTGTGAAGAAAAAGAACGAGTTTAGCAACGATTGGAGTTCTTTTTAATTTTACCTTGAATAAAGACCAACGGGCGGAAGGCGGTTAGTCTTATTCAAGGTTAAATCAAAAATTACTCGGGGGCTGCTTGTCGTATACTTGCCTTATGGGTATACAAATGATGAAGGAATGGATACGCGAGAGACATGGTGACAAATTAAGGAAGATAAAGACGATGGCGATAGGCGACAGGCTGAGTCACGGGATAACGGAACATTACAGTATACCGGTATGGAAACAAGGCGGATACTAAGACCGGTATACGATAACTTGAGGAGCAAGATATTGAACAATTTGTAGTCTGATTAGGACTGCGAATCAATAAAGAAAGTAGAGATAGAGTTCCATGTATGTAATTCATGTAATCGATTAGGACTACTGCTTGTAACCCTAGCTCCCCGGACATATAACCCCCTGAAAAACTCTACGACATCTTGCAATTAGCAAATCGCTAAAGGCAATACATAACATACGGGACGCAGGGTATTACTCTCGATTCGAGGGGCACAGAACCTGTCTAAAATCGCGTGTTCCTGTGTGTTACGTGTGTTGCACCATCGAATTCCACGCTCGTGAGGGACCGAGTAGTACTAGTGCCGAGTTTAAGACTCGACGAGAATCCCTCCTAGTCGGGCCACTTAATCTCTCTAAACGTGAGTGTAAGCACAAGGAATGTGAGAGCTCGTAGGAGTTTAATGTGGTAAAATGATCGCAACTTCGCCATCTGTTTTCCTATTACCACCAAATGTTTTTGGTGGATTGGAAATGCATAGACCAACATCAGGAAAGAAATAAAGGATTTTGTCAAAGTATTCTAAAAAATAAACACTTATCGATAATATAATCATGTAACTCTTTCTTGTCAAGCACTCATTTTTCAGCATAGTGTCGATCTACTTTGCGGCTGAAGCCATACACGGTGTATCGAGAGTTAAGAACAAACTCTTCGACTCTCGATAGCTAACAAGTCATGTGAGGCATCCCTCCAAGTTGGGCCACTTAACCTCTCTAAATGTAAGTGTAAGAACAAGGAATATTAGAGCTCGTAGGAGTTTGATGTGGTAAAGCGATCGTAACTTCACTGATTTGTTTTCCAATTATCGCCAAATGTTTTCGAGCGGATTGGTAATGCATAGACCAACACCGGAAAATAAATATTTTTTGAAAAGGAATTTGATAAAATATTCTAAAATATAAACACTTATGGATAATATAATCATGTAACTCTTTCTTGTTGAGCACTCATTTTTCGGCATCGCGTCGATTTCCTTTGCGGTGGAAGCCATACACATTGTATAGAGAGTGAAGCACCAACTCTTTTGACTCTTGATAACTAACAAGCCATATGAGGCATCCCTCCTACTCGGCTCACTTAATCTCTCTAAAAGTAAGTGTAAGCATAAGGAATATGAGAACTCGTAGGAGTTTGATGTGGTAAAATGATCGTAACTTCACCGTACTGTGTTCCGATTATCACCAAATGTTTTTGGTGGATTGGTACTGCATAGACTAACACCGGGAAATAAATATTTTTTGAAAAGGATTTTGAAAAAATATAGTAAAATATAAACACTTATGGATAATATAATGATGTAACGCTTTCTTGTCAAGCACTAATTTTTTAGCATAGCATCGATCTACTTTGCGGTTGAAGCCATGTACATCTGTATCGAGAGTTAAGAACCAACTCTTTTGACTATCGAAACCTAACAAGCCATGTGAGGTATCTTTCAAGTCGGGCCACTTAATCTCTCTAAACGTGAGTGTAAGAACAAGGAATATAAGAGCTCGTAGGAGTTTGATGTGGTAAAATGATCGTCACTTCACCGTCTATGTTCCGATTATCACGAAATGTTTTTCGTGGATTGGCGATGCATAGACCAACACCAGGAAATAAATATTTTTCAAAAAGGATTTTGACCAAATATAGTAAAATATAAACACTTATGGATAATATAATCATGTAACTCTTTCTTGTTGAGCACTCATGTTTCGGCTTCACATTGACCTCCTTTGCGGTTGAAGCTATACACCATTGTATCGAGAGTTAAGCACCAACTCTTTTGACTCTCGAGCATGTGAGGCATCCCTCCTAGTCGGGCCACTTAATCTCTCTAGACGTGAGTGTAAGCACAAGCAATATGAGAGCTCGTAGGAGTTTGATGTGGTAAAATGATTGTAACTTCACCATCTGTTTTCGTATTACCACCAAATGTTTTCGGTGGATTGGTAATGCATAGAACAAACACCAGGAAATATATATATTTTAAAACGGAATCTCGGAGAGTATTCTAAAAAACTAAACACTTATGGATAATATAATCATGTAACTCTTTCTTGTAAAGCACTCATTTTTCAGCATCGCATCATTCTTCTTTGCGGTTGAAGCCATATACACTTGTATCGAGAGTTGAGAACCAACTCTTTTAACTCTCGATAGCTTGTACGAGTTTAATGTGGTAAAATGATCGTAACTTACGCCGTACTGTTTTCCTATTACCACCAAATGTTTTCGACGGATTAGTAACGCATAGACCAACACCGGGAAAGAAATATTTTTCAAAAATGATTTTGACAAAGTATTCTAAAAACAAACAATTATGGATAATATAATGATGTAACTCTTTCTTGTCAAGCAATCATTTTTCAGCATAGCGTCGATCTACTTTGCGGTTGAAGCCATACACACGGTATCGAGAGTTAAGAACCAACTCTTTTGACGCTCGATACCTAACAAGCCATGTGAGGCATCCCTCCAAGTCGGGCCACTTAATCTCTCTAAACGTGAGTGTAAGAACAAGGAATTTTAGAGCTCGTGGGAGTTTGATGTGGTAAAATGATTGTAACTTCACCGTACTGTTTTCCTATTATCGCCGGATGTTTTCGGCGGATTGTTAATGCATAGACCAACATCAGGAAATAAATATTTTTCAAAAAGGAATTTGACAAAGTATTCTGAAAAATAAACACTTTTGGACAATATAATGATATAATTCTTTCTTGTCGACCACTCATTTTTCAGCATCGCGTCGATCTCCTTTGCGGTTGAAGACATACACACTTTGTATCGAGAGTTAAGCACCAACACTTTTGACTCTCGATAGCTAACAAGTCATGTGAGGCATCCCTCTTGCTCGGGCCACTTAATCTCTCTAAACGTGAGTGTAAGCACAAGGAATACGAGAGCTTATAGGAGTTTGATCTAGTAAAATGATCGTAAGTTCACCATGTGTTTTCCTATTACCACAAAATGTTTTTGGCAGATTGGTAATGCATACACCAACACCGGGAAATACATATGTTTCAAAAAGGAATTTGGTAGAATATTCTAAAAACTAGTCACTTATGGATAATATAATCATGTAACTCTTTCTTGTCGAGTACTCATTTTTCAGCATCGCGTCGATCTCCTTTGCGGTTCAACCCATACACACTTGTATCGAGAGTTAAGAACCAACTCTTTTGACTCTCAATAGCTAACAAGTCATGTGAGGCATCCCACCTAGTCAGGCCACTTAATCTCTCTAAACGTGAGTGTAAATACAAGGAATATGAGAGCTCGTAGGAGTTTGATGTGGTAAAATGATCGTCACTTCACCGTATCGTGTTCCGATTATCACGAAATGTTTTTGGTGGATTGGTAATGCATAGACCAACACCAGGAAATAAATATTTCTCAAAAAGGATTTTGACCAAATATAGTAAAATATAAACACTTATGGATAATATAATCATGTAACTCTTACTTGTTGAGCACTCATTTTTCAGCTTCACGTTCATCTCCTTTGCGGTTGAAGCTATACACACTCTATCGAGAGTTAAGCACCAACTCTTTTGACTCTCGATAGCATGTGAGGCATCCCTCCAAGTCGGGCCACTTAATCTCTCTAAACACGAGTGTAAGCACAAGGAATATGAGAGCTCGTAGGAGTTTGATGTGGTAAAATGATCATAACTTCACCATCTGTTTTCGTATTACCACCAAATATTTTTGGTGGATTGGTAATGGATAGAACAAACACCGGGAAATATATTTTTTTTTAAAATGGAATCTCGGAGAGTATTCTTAAAACTAAACACTTATGGATAATATAATGATGTAACTCTTTCTTGTCGAGCACTCATTATTCAGCATCGCATAATTCTTCTTTGCGAGTTGAAGCCATAGACACATCGTATCGAGAGTTGAGAACCAACTCTTTTAACTCTCGATAGCTAAAAAGTCATGTGAGCCATCCCTCCAAGTCGGGCCACTTAATCTCTCTAAACGTGAGTGTAAGAACAAGGAATATTAGAGCTCATACGAGTTTAATGTGGTAAAATGATCGTAACTTAGCCGTCTGTTTTCCTATTACCACCAAATGTTTACAGCGGATTGGTAATGCATAGACCAACACCGGAAAGAAATATTTTTCAAAAAGGATTTTGACGAAGTATTCTAAAAAATAAACAATTATGGATAATATAATGATGTAACTCTTTCTTGTCAAGCACTCATTTTTCAACATAGCGTCGATCTATTTTGCGGTTGAATCCATACACACTATATCGAGAGCTAAGAACCAACTCTTTTGACTCTCGATACCTAACAAGCCATGTGAGGCATCCCTCCAAGTCGGGCCACTTAATCTCTCTAAACGTGAGTGTAAGAACAAGGAATTTTAGAGCTCGTGGGAGTTTGATGTGGTAAAATGATCGTAACTTCACCATATCTGTTTTCCTATTATCGTCGGATATTTTCGGCGGATTGTTAATGCATAGACCAACATCGAGAATTCAATATTTTTCAAAAGGAATTTGAAAAAGTATTCTAAAAAATAAACACTTTTGGACAATATAATGATGTAATTCTTTCTTGTCGGCCACTCATTTTTCAGCATCGCGTCGATCTCCTTTGCGGTTGAAGACATACACACACTGTATCGAGAGTTAAGCACCAACTCTTTTGGCTCTCGATAGCTAACAAGTCATGTGAGGCATCCCTCGTGGTCGGGCCACTTAATCTCTCTAAACGTGAGGGTAACCACAAGGAATATGAGAGCTCATAGGAATTTGATCTTGTAAGCCGATCGTAAGTTCACCGTGTA